>OZ024814.1:59085559-59100341 GCA_964017055.1 Chloromyia formosa | reverse complement strand
ATTTCGACGATGTCACCACAAACTCCTATCCGGCCTTCACGAAATTTAACCAATATCTCCAGGAGGCTCGCGTACTCATCTGGTCCTTCCAAAAGATTGTCATTCAGAGAAATTCCTTTTGCGGTCGCCGCTGCATCAAACACCAATCGATATTTTTTGGGCTTGTTGGCACTTGTGACAAGAAAATGTGGTAAATACCAGGTCCTCGTTCCCGTCGTCATCAGTTCCGAGTTTGAGAGTTCGCGCCCGTATTCCTTTCGCATATATTTTGCAATAATTTAATTGTACTGCCTGGCGTAATTGTCGTCTTTGTCCATCTTCTTCTCCACACTAAGAAGTCTGTTGTAGGCCATTTCGTGACTATCCGGGAGTATGATATTATCGGCTTTCCAAATAAGCCCGGTTTCGTAACGATCTTCTATACGGCGAGTGGTCGCTTTCATAATTTGCAGAGCTCTAAGCGTTTCTTCATCTTTCTGCTCGTCCTTAGGTGGTCGCGTTCCAAAACCTTCAGTAGAAAACTATTCTTTTACAATATCCTCCACTTCCGGTTGAATCAAACACAAGCGAGGAAGCTCATTTTCTTTGTAGATATCCGCTGGTCCATAAACTACCCATCCTAATTTAGTACAAGTGGCGATCGGTGTTGCTTGACTATTTACGGCGGCTCGTTTGGCAATTCCCAAATGACAATGCTCTAATCCAATTAAAAGTTGAGGCTTAGCATCTTCATATTCCTCAATTGGAAGATGCTTAATGTGACGAAATGTTGCACCAAGTCGTTCGATGTTCAACGTCTGCGTTGGCAAAAATAAGTTCTTCACGGTTCTCACATTCTGCATCGGATATGTTGTGCTGCCTTGTTTTCTTCCGCTGATTTTTATGTCAACACGCTCTGACGGCTTCTCAGTTATTTTGTCTCCATACCACTGCAGCCTGAGTAAATCCTTTTCACCATTTGCACCAATTTCATCGGCCAAACTTTTCTCGATCATCGTGACAGACGATCCTTCTTCCAAAAACGCGAACGTTTGCTTTTCATCTCTGGGTCCGTAAACGACCCTTGGCACAATTCGATAGAGTAACTTCGTTTTTCGCACTTGATTTTGTAAACAAACGTCAGGAGATGGTTGTGTTTGTACACAATTCGCAGTTTTTTGCTGTTGACGTCTCAGATGATATATTTTTGTTCTCATGCAACAACTGATTATGGCTTTTACGACACCCGCTGGCTTTACAATGTCGTTTGTTTCGGCACTGGGCTGAGGCATGTCCACGTTTTAAGCACGAAAAGCACAAATGATTTTGTTTTACAATGTTCCATCTGTCTTGTACAGTGGCAGCAAGAAATTTCTCGCATCGCGAGATAAAACGGTTATCGTCACAAATTTGGCAATGGGCCAAACTTGTAGGTTGGCTTTGCGCGTGGAGCACATGTCCTTTTGTTTTATTGTCGCCGCGATTCATTGTTGTTCGTCCGGCACCAATAATGGTTACGAATTTCGCAATTTCGGCGAGCCACGAAATAAAATCACTTATTGTTGCATATGGTTTTGTATATATGGAAATAACGTTAAATAAAACTTGTAGCTAAAGATTGGAATTCAAAAATATAATCTGTCAAACTTTATTTGATGTTATTCTGTTCCTTCTCTCCGAAATAATCTGTCCTGATTTCGAGAAAATCCTTTCACACGGCACCGATGTAGCCATGACACATAATCGTTTCTTCATAATTTTAAAAAGGCGTGGATAAAGCAATTTCCGCTCTTTTCACCACAACAATGGATCGCTGCTTCATTTGACATATGGCTCCTGCAAATATTTGTCTAATTCTGCAATCCCGACAGTAATGGGGTTAGACACGGATGTGATTTTCGACATTCCTTCGTCAAAATCGCCCCAAATTTCCATTGCAGATAACTCCTCACAGAAATTTTCGGATGCGGATGTATGACTGATTTGAGAGGAAATATTTATACAACTAGCTTGTTGTGAAAGGTTCGAACAAGGAAGCGTAGGTGACAAATAACCGAAGTTATAGAAATTAATGCTATATATTATTATTAACTTGCTTGTAGAAAATTTCCATCCTCATGTAATAAACGATATTCTAGACAATAGTTAAGTTATACCAAGTTTCAAATCAATCGTTTAATATATAACGATATTATATGTTTTGTAGTTAAATACAAGCATTTCGCCCCTCGCTGCGTCTTAGTTACAGCAAATTGAAAAAAATGCCAGAAGTGGAAAGTATTCATTATCTTTTTTGAAAAGACTCCTTACAAGCCTTATAGTCGAAAAAAAAAACAAATCAAAATTCATATGTGCATATGCAGCCACTAACCTTTACTTCCTCAATCATGAACAACAACAACATGAACATCTCCAGCGGCTGGGCTAACATTTCTGAACTAGACTGTTGCTTTCTCAAAATTTTTCATAATGTTTTCATTTTCATAAAGCCTGTGTATATGCACAGAGAAGAGAGAGATAAGGAAGGATAATCGCAATCTATGTACACTAAATTCCCTGAAGCAATTCCACCTCATTCCGTCTGCCAAACTCACATTCCCCAATTCCATCTTATTTCCCCGGAACACCCGCCCGATCCATATAGTAGAAGAACCAGGCCAAAATAATGCTGCCAAAAAATTGCTTCGTTTCTCTCTAGCAATTTCATTTCCTTATTTCTCTCTCTTCTCTGGCTGAAAAAGACTCAAATCAAATGAATGTGATGATTGGAATATGTGCTTATGAGTGAAATATCTGGGTCTATTCTGTACTGAATTACCCAAATAATCAATGTGTTTTGACATGGATATGTCTTATAGCTGGGGGTCATCCTAAAAATCAGTCCGTCACACGAAATGTCTGTTTTTCTACTCGGGGGTCAGAAGAGGAAACAAGCCCATCGAAAATTTTTCTTTTCTGGTTGTGCATGTCGTTTGAGTGAAGTGGTCATTGTGCATGGCTGTTGCTTGTAGATCCGCGCGGGCGGTGCGCTTGCGGGGATCCTGTGTGTACATGTTGGGATGTTGATTTGATAGCGATAAAGGTTGACGTTGTGGACGGCAAGAAATAACATAGTGTACCGGTGAACGGGCGGACTTTCAATGACCTTCAATTTCCGCCAATTCCCATTCATCATTTAATAAAATAGCCCGTGTTGTACTATCTGAATCACTAGGGTCCCAGAAAAGGTAGCAAGTAGTCAGTTCGACTAACATTTGGACATGCGCAGACGCAATTTGAGAGTGTGTACATTACATATGTAGCTCCCCCCCCTATCCCATTCTATCCAAATGGTTGTGCATTTGCAATGGCGGCGATTTGAGGTCTGACTGGCCCACACATGCAATAAACGTATCATAAAACAAAATGGCGGATTCGTACTGCGCGAGTTAAAATCTCCCAAGCCCCGAAATAGAGAAATATTCGTCGCAGGATGTTATAGTTCCGGGCAGCTCATCGTGACATGATATACATTCAGAGGTCTGCAGAAGATCAAATGCCCCCCCCCCTTCTGCAAAAATTCCAAAATTTTTCTTGTGCATTCTCTTTGTGCGTGTGTTGGAATGTTTTGTTTACTTTTGTTAGTTTCCCTTTCTGTTTGCTGGACACAATCGCATAGAGTGGCACGCGTTACTTGAGAAACGGATTGTGTGTGCCGGACCCGGACTGTTGATTAAAGGGGCGGGATGAGACGGATAGTGTGGGAGCGATTTTGCAATAGATACACAAGCACAATACACGTCCGATTGGGAAAAGATGGTGGAAAGCGTGATTGCGATTAGCAGAAACGTACTCAGCGAAATGTTGATAGGCTGCAGTCTGCAAACTGTACCGAACGGGTAGATGGAACAGGTAGATGGAACAGGGTGCACGAGAGGAGGTGAATATTGCACACACGCGATGCAAACGAAAACGAAACGATCCCTTGAGAGAAAGGAGCCCAGGCGGACAGGACAAAACAAAGCAGAATTTATGACGAGTATCTACACTGCCACCAGATACATGGGTACATGGATATGTCTTATGCCTACCGAAAGCATGGGACGTGTTTTCTCGAATGATTTCATCCAGTATAACTATACTGGGATCTTTACAAAACTTACGTCGATATCTTCAACACAACAGGTTCCACGCAGTCGGTAGTCATATACATATCCATGTTCCGATGTATCTGCATGCAGTGTAGATACTTTGTATTTTACTCAAGACACAGTCCAGTATGGCTCAAAGTACAGAGCGAATGAAATACAGCAGTGTTAGCGTGTGCTGTGTGCTGAGTGTGCTGTTTTAAAGCAGCACAAATTGTGCTAAAAACTCAAACTCACATTTAAGAAACTTCTCATTGCGTCCATAGTATACAGAGGAAATTGTCTGGTTGTTTGTAGGTTTGGTATCGTTTTCATCTCAAGTTGAACTTGAGGTGATGATGATGATATGATACAAGACGACTACTTTGTTTTAGAATGTTGGGTTTGTTTTCTGTATGTATTTGGGGAAAATTGGATGTGCGGTGCGACGTAAGCATATGATTTTTGATTTGCTTGCAGTCAGCATGGGTTGTTGTTTGTATATTTATAAGTGTATACACAATGCGTGCATTGCATACTGCATAGAGACGATTATGAATGGATAGATATTAGGATGGGGTGTGAATGAATATGAATGTAATACATACATATGTACATATATGTTATCAGGAATTTTGAATGAGCGTTGAGTTTCCATGCGTTATGTAATATTTAAATTAATTTGAGTATTCATTTTACAGTGTGTGAATCTTAAATTGAACGGCTCGGAGGCTATGTCGTTGTGCCGAATCTTTCGCTCATTCTGTTGAGGCGATCAAAAAGAGCGACTCGTTACTGTGTTACTCATCACTATTAAACACTTTTGAAGTCTGAACATATTCTCCACTGTGGTGTATTGGTACGTGAAAGATGATTCACGAAAGGCACTGTAGAAGAGTGGCCATTGTTGGGGGCTTCCATTGAATTCGGGCAAGTCCAACAATTTTCTAGTGGCAAACGAATTACGAATTTTTGTAAGCGACTGTGACGGCTGTAGAGATGGCGACGATTGACAATCAGATTTCTGAGGTGGCGATGGCGGCGGCAGCGACTCATTAGTAGACGGCATTTCGGAATGTATTGTAAATTCACGGGCGATGGCGCGGCTAATGGAATTTGATACTTTAAAATACCCGGCTGTGGCTGCGAAACTGAGGACAACTGAAAATTTAGCGAAGTAGACGGCTGGGTGACTGTGAAATTTTGACAGATCGGCGGTGTAGCCAAAGCAACTGAAATTTCGGCGGGTTGCGAAATGGGGCTGCTACTTGCTAGTTTGAGCTGGCAATTTTCATTCGTTTTGACTTTGAGCTCTACCTTGGTTGTTGTTAGCTCGGCTTTTGTTGAGATGAGCTCGGCTTTTGTTAATTTAAATTCTAACTTATTTCCAAAAAAAGAACGTGCGCAAGTTTGACACCAGTGGCGTGGCGTGATAATTCAACTAGGGGAAGCAATTGGTATTAAAAATTTACTATTATTATGCTTTCCACAAATTTACTGCGTATTAATTGAACCCCTCTCGTTAGCTACTTTTAACATTTCTAATATAAAAGCACCCAGGAATCACGAACGGGGACGTGAGAGTAGGTATACTGTATTTTATCAGCATTTTAATTCCCATGCTACCAATATATAATAATTTACTTTTAAATAAATAATTGTAAAAATTGTATGTTGGTAGACTTATCAAAAAAGCAAAGCTGTAACTATAAGTATATAAATAAAGCATATTCGAATTATTAGAACTACTATAACAATAACAACAATAGCAAAAAAATTGCAAAATAAATATCCATACACTCATAAAGAAAGTAATCATGTTCAGCGAATCAAAATTTGAATAATAAAAACAATAACAATACAATAAAAATTAAAAATAATTCAACTATTTACTATTTAAAAAATCACAGTTAGTGAGTAAAATAAAATAATAATAATTGGGCAATAAATATATTACAAGTCAAAATAAATAATAAGATCCGTACATACTATTATTTGTAATTTAATTCTATTCGTCTTTCTTTTTTTGCGAATTCATCTATAATATCTGTATAAAAACTTTGCTCACACAAACATGATTTAAGGAAAACCTTTTCAATTGACATTATTGCCAAGTCGCTAAGCCGTTGTTCGCCTGTACAATTTCTAAGATACGTTTTAATCCTTTTTAAGCAAGAAAAACTGCGCTCTGCGGACGCACTGGTTACTGGTAATGTTAAAACTAAACATATTAATTTATAAAATTGTGTGAAGCTATCTTTTAATTTGTTATTAATGAAATAGTTAAAAATACATTGACAAGATTTTCCCTGCAAATCAGAATCAGAATAAAGCACAATGAGTTCAGTCTTTAATGAAATATGGTCAAATATATCAGCATAAGTTTTAGTTAAATTTAGTAAAAGATTGTCCGGAAATGTTTTCAAATATTGGTTAAATTTAGAAGAATCTAATAGGTTTAAAAATGTGAAACTTGCTAAGGATGAAAATCTTGAATTTATTTCTGCGGTAATATTATCTATAATTTCGACATAAATACGTGTAAAGAATAGTTCAACATTTTCATTACTGTCAACAAGGCACCTGGCTTTTTTCCGGCGTTGTGGAGTTTCGCAAATAGATGTGGTTTGGGTCCAAATTTCCGTGAAACTATTTCTTAACGATTGAAGTTGATTTTCAAAATCTGTAATTTTTTGAATGCAGTACATTATATCAGTTTGTTTACTTTGAAATATATCGAAAAGTACGTCGGTTTGTGGAAAAATTTTAGAAAAAACATTGAGCAGGAAAACAAACTGAAAATCTGTAAGTAAAACAAGAAGTCCCCTTGCGCTATTAACGGTCTCGCCATCCCACTTTCCACTCTCATTTTCAATGATATATTCAAAGAGTTCTTTTAATTGATCTAAATTATCAAAAATGGTTAAAACTAATCGACCATTAAAAGTCCAACGTGTTGGAGCTAATTTTGGAAGCCTTTTTTTGAGGAATAAATCTAGTGCAACTGTTCTCTTTGTTGAATGATTAAAAAATGTTGAAAAACAAGTAATAGATTGAAAAAAAATTCGACATTCGCGTATTTTATCGCATGATTTAGATAAAACTAAATTTAACCGATGAGCGAAGCAATGAATATATATTGCGTTTTTATACACATCCTTTACACGTGTTTGTAATCCAGTTATTTTACCAGACATTACCGAAGCCCCGTCATAGCTTTGACAAATAAGTTTGTTACCGCAATTGAATTTTTGAACAACATCTAAAACATGGTCAAATAAACGCGACGCAGTCTGATCATCAGAAATATCTGTAAAAGTTATGAAAGTTTCTTTAACCTCACCGGAAGGAGTAATGTAACGAAAGGTTGTTGAGAGTTGAGAACGACATGAAACATCGGTTGTTTCATCTAATATTATTGCTATAAATTTAGTTTGCTGAATTTCATTATAAATCTGTTTTAATAAAATTTTAGAAATGCTACTAATGAGATCGTTTTGAATATAATTTGATATTCCGGAAAAAACAGTCGCTTGCTCCAAGTGAGCTCGCAAGTCCGGATTATATTTAGCTAAAAGATTTAAAAGTTCAACGTAATTTCCCCTATTGCAAGAATTCACATTTTCATTGTGACCACGAAATGCCTGTTCTTGACATCCTAAATGGCACACAACGTCAATTAGCATTTTTAGTATATCTCGATTTTTCGAAACTTTCTCATTGTGCAATATTATTGAAGATCTATGTTGGCTACTTAATAATTCTTCAATTCTAGGACCGGAACCGAACTTGGAAAGAAGAAGTACTGACTTTAAATGATCAACGCTTTTCGTACCATGCCTGTCCACAGCTTTATGTAAATTATTTAAGTCACAAAACCCGGTAGTTCGCCAAACATTTGAATCATTTGAAAATAACAAGCATGGCCAACAAAATAATTTTTGCTTGGTCTTACAACCGGTAATCCATTCCGTATCTTCATAAATCTTAGCAGTAAAATGCCTAGTACATCTTTTTGTTTTAGAAACAATTTCCAAAATCGGTTTCGGTCGACCCTTTTCGATAATGTCTTTTTTTTCTGCGAAAGATCGAGATCCAAAAGACAATCGAAAAAGATCATCAACAACACAATATTGATCCATGCTACTTTAAAAACAAATCAAAACACTATAAGCAATTATAAGCACCTAGACCGATTAAAAAACCCCTTCACCTTTTCACCAACAAAAAGCACACAAATCGCACTACACTAAAGCACTACACTAGAGCAAATGAGTTTTAAATTTAACGGCTCATTCAATTCCTTGTGACGTCAATGACTTGAGGCAGTATTACCATCTCCCACTTATTTTTTCTTGGAATTTTCCGTTAAATGGTTTTCGATTAGATATAAGTTATTGAAATATGCATAAATATCCCTATAATTGAGTTCGTCTCTTACTAATACTCGTATACACTAATAATTCTATGCGAAATCACTTCTTCTCGAATTTACCAATAATAATTTTTAACCATGAAGCCATTATATTTCAAATCGAAACTTTTTCCACAATTCAATTCCTATCCTACTCTGGTAACCCTTGTGAAACTCATATAGCACATCACATACGCATTGCAACACAGCAAATATTTTCAGTCCACAAGAAAATACGAACAAAGAGGAAATGGGAAGAAAAGTTCCCCAGCGTCCATGCGCCAGCAGCTCCGCTGCAGGCAAGAATTTCCTCTACTGCATGTGAGGGGAACTTGGAAGCAAATTCCTGAGTGCTTCCAACCTACCGTGTACGTGAATTTTTTTTTATCGCGACACAGTAGGTTTACTGGGGAAAAAAATAAACGCTCATAGATGCAAATTTTGATATGCTTCCATGTGTCTTCTTCTTGGTGTGGTGTGGTGGTTTTCGCGGTGTTACCAATTCGGCTGTGTAAGATATTCGCGATTAGTTTCTTTGGAACTTTTATTTACATAGACTGTGCCGAAGAGTTTTTTTCGCGACTTTTTTGCGCGATTCAGAAAAAATTATTTAGAAAATTTTCCACCAATCGCCAAATATAAGGGAAGCAATGCTTCCCTTGCTTCCATGGACGCCACGCCACTGTTTGACACATTTATTTTCTATAAGAAAGAACAAATAAAAGAAACGTTGAACTTAAATTAAATTCAGTGTAGATTTACTTGATGTTAAGGATTTCGTGGCTTGCTACGATGCGTCTTACTCGGCTTCACCATGACGAAAAATGGATGTGGTTAGTCAATTTACCACATGGTGTTGCTGTCGGCGGTGTTGTCGCTATGGTGTTGTCACTGTTGTCGCCGTCGGCGCTGCGATCGCAAAAATTTGCCGACAATGTGTAAGACCCGCTATAGACGGTGCGATCCATCGTCAGATCGATCTGACGATGGATCGCAACAAAATATCTGACGATCGAAATTATATGGAACTATCACGAAAATCGTCAACGATAGTCACATACACTGTGCGATCGATCTGACGATCACAATATCGTCAGATTGATCTGACGACGGATTGCATCGTATATGGGGGCTATAATAAAATAAGTGTATCTAATGTGAATACTATGTGTTGTGATTACTAAATGTTCCGAGGGGGTGTCTTGGCTCAAGGGGGCATGGATATGTCTTATAGCTGGGGGTCATCCTAAAAATCTGTCCGTCACACGAAATGTCTGTTTTTCTACTCGGGGGTCAGAAGAGGAAACAAGCCCATTGAAAATTTTTCTGAGTTCTATGAATGTAGTGGCCGATCCTCAGTCAATTCGAGTCAGTCATCAAAGGGAACTCACGAAAATCGAAAAACTTCGCATCATGAACTGACTAAACAACCAGGCACCCATAAAACAAGTCAACATCATTCAACTGCCATCCCCTCGTGATTCAAATCTGCTCACAACACCAGCCACATCCAGACAACCTGTCTCCCTCACTCGTGCACAGCGCTATGGCTCCTCCTTCACAGCAATCTTTTTGTTTTCATCAATTAGTCACTAACCTGACTCAGTAAGAAAATCGTTGGGGTAAATCGGGAAATAGCTTAAACTTCACACACACACTCGTATGCAGGCAATGGAGAGACGGTTGAGTCGAAGAAGTTCAATGGATGGGCGTTGCTTCGTCATCGGCGACAGTGCGAAAGAGATGCTTGCTCCACGGACCTTGGACTACACTTCCGCGGCGGATCCACCCCTTTCTTGTGATGGCCAATCCCATCCAGCCGACTGAAATCAGTGTCACCAAGGTCACCAATGTGTTTTTCCCGTGGATGTAAGGAACTTACGACCGTACTTGTATCGCGCATACCGCGTACTACCACGATCGATGATATATCAACTAACAGTGCACAATTTTGATTTAGTGAGGAGAATAGTGCAGATGATGCAGTTTGTGCAGCGCGGATAACGTAAACGTTAATACAATAAAATTGTGTTGTCGCGCTTACCGTCTTTAGACTTAGACGAGTACTATCTAAGTATCTAATAGTAAGTGTGTTTAGCTAGACCGCGGCTTGACGCGATCGATCGCGGATTGACGTACTAACGAAGCACAGGCGCATATAAATATGTAGAGTGTATGATCGCTTGATCCACACACGGGGCAACGGTTGGGTTAATTTGTATTCTCCTGTACACTATGCGGGACGGTATGTCTTGAAAATGATACAAAGTATCTACACTGCATGCAGATACATCGGTACATCTTATGCCTACCGAAAGCGTGGGACGTGTTTTGTCGAATGAATTCATCCAGTATAACTATACTGGGATCTTTATAAAACTTACGTCGATATCTTCAACACAACAGGTTCCACGCAGTCGGTAGCTAAAGACATATCCATGTTCCGATGTAACTGCATGCAGTGTAGATACTTTGTATCATTTTTTTTATACCCTAGACTTATATTATAGGGTATATTGTTTTTGTCACGACGAAAATATGTAACACCTTAAAGGAGGCTCCGGAGGTATTGCAATGTATATATATATATATATAAATGATCAGGGTCACCTCCTGATTCGATTTAGCCATGTCTGTCTCTCTGTCCGTCTGTCTATCTGTCTGTCTGTCTATCTGTCTGTCTGTCTGTCTGTCTGTCTGTCTGTCTGTCCATCTGTCTGTCTGTCTGTCTGTCTGTCTGTCTGTCCGTTCGCACGATAACTTTCGATAGAATGAAGCTAGAGCCTTGAAATTTTGGTCGAATGTTGGTAGTATGATATTGTTGGATGGTATTGAAATTGGGCATGATCAGGCTAAGAGAACGCCTACCTCCCCTATATATGCAAAATAATTAAATGTATCTATAACTCCCGATTAAAAAATCATAAAAAGCTCTAGCTTTAGTATATTGCTAGCGAGGGTAATTTTATACTCACCTGGGAAAATGAAATCGATCAGTTGAAAACTAACGGTAATTTTCTTACAAAGAGCCCCGTACTACCCTACTTTTCTGGTTTTTTGTCTATAACTCTTGAACCAATTGACGTAGACACCTGATTTTTGGCATGTAACCCTGAGGGAAGAAGCTGCTTAAGGCTGGGCATAATCAGACCAAAGGAACACCTACCTCCCCTACAAATTTCAAAAAATTAAATATTGGTTTAATTACGATAACTTTCGATAGAATGATACCACCGAGTTAAAAATTTGGTGGAATGTTGCTAGTAGGACCTACTTAGTTGGTATTGAGTATGAGCAAGATCCGACCCAAGGAACCCCCACCTCCCCTACAAATGAAACTTCAAATAAGCGATAATTTTTGATAGAATGAAGCCAGTGACTTGAAATTTTGGTCAAATGTTTGAAGTGAGATTGAGTTAGTTGGCATTAAAGATGGGTAAAATCCGACCTAAGGAACCCCTACGTCCCCTAGAAATGAAACTTAAAATAAGCGATAACATACGACAAAATAAGGTTAGCGACTTGAAATTTTGATCAAATGTTTGTAGTAGGATCCAGTTGGCTAATATTGAAAACACGTAAAATCCGACTAACGAAACCCCTACTTCCCCTACAAATGAAACTTCAAATAAGTGATAACTTTCGATAGAGTGAAGCTAGAGACTTGAAATTTGGTCTAAATGTTTGTAGGGTGATCTAATTAGTTGGTGGCAATGATGAGCAAGATCCGACCCAAGGAACCCCTACCTCCCCTACAAGTGAAACTTCAAATAAGCAATAACTTTCGATAGAATGAAGCTAGCGACGTGAAAAATTGGATAAATATTTGTAGAATGGGTTAGTTAATTGATTTTGAGAAAGGTCAAGATCCTACTGAATCATTGCCAACCTCCCCTATAAACTGGCCGTATAGGACATTCACTTTTAATGCATATGGTCGTTGCCAATTGGTACTTTTGGTATCACCACTAGGTCTGTACAAGTCTAGGGTATATACGCTTCGGCTTCGGCCTGGTTTTTTCTTTTTCTCAGATCGGGCTATGAAAGCACCTGATTTCTAGTGACGAGCTATGCGACCATCTGTCCCGGACCTTACTTTATTCAACCCCGACCCGCATCTCACCGAACTGAGCTGCTTGCCAGCAGGTGCAAGGTACCGGTGGTGCTTTTGAAAGCAGCCAGCAGTGAGTTCATTAAAATATCTAGCTTGCTCTCCACTAAATTCTGGCCGAGATTTTACTAGATCTAGGCACTCATCACACCGTTTGGTAGAGTCAATTGAAACAGGTTCGTATTCTTTCACAGGGGTTGGAGTTTCTAAAAGCCCAAGCCGCGCTGTAAGTTCACTAATTGTACAGTCGAAAGATCGTCGCATCTGTTCCGTCGCCGCCGTTACTGCGGCAGCAACTAAAGCTTGCAACTATGTGACATCCATTTTTGGAGAAACATTAAATCACAACTAACAACTCGCGATTTCACAGTTAAAACTTCTAATTCCGGGTTCGTATTTAATTAATCACTGAGCTGAACACTCTACTTACATGAAGTGGATTTTAAACATTTTAATCCTTCTAATTCTAATGATGAAACGATGTTGTTATCCCTTAATCGGGTTGTTGCTCCGGCGGGGATTCAAAGGTTCTTTTAGCGCTATGAGCTACTATTCCTCAAAACCGAGCAAACTAGAATGCCAGAAAAATATAATCTTTTCCATGAGTACAATATTTGCTAACCAAGCAAGGTTTACAATTACATATCCAGAATAGAAGAATTTAATTTTGCTATGTGAATCTAGACAATATGATAAGCTTTGGAGTTTGGAAAATAGCTGATTTGGAATTGTCGGAATTTGGTGTTTGTCGTACTTGAGAAATTTCATTGTCCGAGTGCGTAAGTTTCATTTCTAGGGGAGGTAGGGGTTCCTTAGGTTGGATTTTACCCATCTTTAATGCCAACTAACTCAATCTCACTTCAAACATTTGACCAAAATTTCAAGTCACTGGCTTCATTCTATCAAAAGTTATCGCTTATTTGAAGTTTCATTTGTAGGGGAGGTGGGGGTTCCTTGGGTCGGATCTTGCCCATATTCAATACCAACTAAGTAGGTCTTACTAGCAACATTCATCAAATTCTTAACTCGGTAGTATCATTCTATCGAAAGTTATCGTAATTAAACGAATATTTAATTTTTTGAAATTTGTAGGGGAGGTAGGTGTTCCTTTGGTCTGATTATGCCCAACCTTAAGCAGCTTCTCTCCTCAGGGCTACATGCCAAAAATCAGGTGTCTACGTCAATTAGTTCAAGAGTTATAGACAAAAAACCTGAAAAGTAGGGTAGTACGGGCTCTTTGTAAGAAAATTACCGTTAGTTTTCAACCGATCGATTTTATTTTCCCAGGAGAGTATGAGATTACCCTCAGTAGCACTATACCAAAGCTAGAGCTTTTCATGATTTTTTAATCGGAAGTTATAGATACATTTAAGTATTTTACATATATAGGGGAGGTAGGCGTTTTTTTCGGCCTGATCATGCCCAGTTTCAATACCATCCAACTAAATCATACTGCCAACATTTGACCAAAATTTCAAGGCTCTAGCTTCATTCTATCGAAAGACAGACATGGCTAAATCGAATCAGGAGGTGACCCTGATCATTTATATATGTACATACATTGCTATACCTCCGGAGCCTCCTTTAAGGTGTTACATATTTTCGTCGTGACAAAAACAATATACCCTAAATTATAAGTCTAGGGTATAAAAAGAGAGGTGAAGAACCAGTATAAGTAAAGTTCCAAAAACTTAACGGCAATACGAACCTTCTCGTTACAAATCCAGAACAAAAGTGGACGTTTTGACTGAGTCATCGCCCTTTTATAACCTTTGTTCCGCTAATTCTTCCGGATTATTCTGTTTCGTATATACTAATTCCCGTATTACAGAATACATGGACAATTTTAATGGTTGTACCTAAGACGCACACCAATGTGGGATCATTATTGTGGATTGCACACTATTAACTTTAAGAATGGTCGGCAACGGTACTTTCTGTTTTGTAAACATTATCTTGTCAAATTTAATTTGACAAGTGTTTGACATTTCTTCCGATTCTGCTGGACATTGCGTTTCATTTGCCGTGAGTTTTGTGCAATAAGCCGGAAGTGACTTCATAACAAATGTATTTACGAGCAAGAAGTCATGGTTCTGATGGAGAGTGTTGTGAGTGGCACTAGCTCAATATGATCCGCGAGCGTCTGACCGGCAATTTTGAACTAATTCGTCA